>CM035793.1:39468138-39475638 GCA_020466265.1 Siphamia tubifer
ATCTCTGACCAGTTTCACATCTGACCACATGTCAATGCAGAAGTTTTTATTTAATCTCAATCAGCCTTTCAATATCCCACTTCCATAATTTTTTTTTTTACATATTTTAAATGGAGGAAATCATTTACATAGAATAAAAAACATTTAGAAGTCACCAAAAAAATTTGTTATGGGTCTTTATGTGTAAATATCAGTGATACCTGGTGGGTTTTTTTAGTAATATTTTTAATAATTTATTTTGGAAGTGATGCAAAATAAGTATACAACTATTGATTTAACATATGTAAAATATAATACATCACATACAGTGAACAGAAAGAATAAAAAAAAAGTTTTACACTTAATATAATTTACCTTAATATAAAGTACATCATCATAATCAATATATACTCAGTTATGTTCTAGAATTCATGATTTATTTATTTTTTGGAAAACACAATAATGCAGAAATTAAGATTAAAAAAGTAAAACAAAAGAGCTTAAGAGGGTTTTTTTTTTAAATAACACTGAGCTTTTTCTTCTCTTCTTGATGTTTTATCATTAGTCCTCAGTGTGAAAACTAGTGTTACAGGACTCACAATAGTTCTTATTTACTGAAACATCTGGAAAATACATGTCTGTGAAGTTTACGTAACAGTGTTTTCTTTGTGTTGACTCATAAAGGTGTTAATAATTACAAAGGTAAATAATTATCACCTCTCTGTAAGCTTGTGCTATGTGTTTACTGCAAGATTTTTAAAGCATATGACATCCTCAGGTGTTAGTGGGGTTTTTTTTCTGAGACTTGAAGGTGAAGTGCAGTTCCTTACTCCTCCAGTAGAGGGTGTGACAGAGGTTTGCCTCTTTCATCACAACATGATTCATCTTTCTTCAGTGACACTGAGCCAACTGCACAGACAAAGGTGTTTGGCTATTCAGCACACTGTGTTTCAAAACCTTTATTTGAACAGATGGATGTGATCAATGTGTGTGCGTGTGTTCATAATGTCAGCTGCATCTATAAATCCAGCACAAATGCATTATGAAACGCATGCACGAACACACACATTTACACATTGGAGCTGATGTTAGACTAAATTAAGGTACATAAAAGTGTCTGACAAAAAAGGAAAGTCAATCTTTATAACTTGAGTAAAAAGTATGAATGTAATTTGACTATTTTACATATAGTACTAGAATAGAATAGTAGTATTTTATTGATCCCACAATGGGGAAATTTGCTTTGTACCAGCAGAAGCATTCACATACTAAGTGAAGCAAACACATTGAGATGCAAAACAAAGTAGCGTGCAATGGCCTAGTAAAATTTAAATACAGATAACTGTACAGTGCAAAATAAAGTAAGAATATAATTACAGTATTATTCACAGAAAGTGCATAGTGCAAACAGAAAATAAAATGTGTGGTGATTTATTGTACAATGTTTAAGAGGAATGATTTCCTATATCTGCAGTTCTGCATTAATCTAAGCAATAGATGAAAGAAACACTTAAATCACGATAGAATTAATACTTTTTTTAAATCTGTGATTAAAAACTGTAATATTTCATCTACATATTACTATATATATTATATTACATACATTTGCATTCAGCTTCAGAGTGTACAGAACATGTGACTGTATCAGTATTAAATACATTTAAACCTTCTGCACATGAATTATGAGAATCTTAATTGAGACCCCTTTTCCTGAGTGTTTTATCCTCTCATAGGCATGAAAAAAGTATATATATATATATATATATATATATATATATATATATATAAATAATTGAAATTGTTTCAGAAACCTATTTTCCATGTAGTTGTAAAAATGTCTATTTTTAAAAACTGGTATTTACTGGTGTGTTATTCCACATATATGGTGGTTTATGTACATGTATACAATGGATTAGTGAATATTCCACTAGAAAGAACCTGTAAAGTGAATGGATCATAATGTGCAGACAGTGTTTTGAAGTAGATCTGAGACCAACATTCCTTTGGACTAAAACCTATTCTCTTGTTCATTCTAAGAGTTTCACATTTTGACCCCAGACTTATCTAAGAAACTTGAGCCAACCAGTATTTAAGACTTAGGTTTTCTTTATCACTAACACACATGTGCTAACATATCATTAGTTTGATTCCAGACATATTTTACTTGTAGATCAGTGTATTCCTTCCACAGAATCAGCATCATAGAAAAAAAAAGGATAAAAAATCTGCATCATGTGACCCAAAATGAAAAAAAAAAAGACGTATCCGATTGCCTACATAGTAAATACAGTGTGTTTAAAGTCTTAGCTGCTCTGACAGTGACTCATAAAATGTTGCATTGATGTATTTATTTGAGCAAAGGGCAGTGGGTCTGAGTCAAAGTCAGCCTCCAGGGTCTAAATGTCAGGTGGGAAGAAAAGAATAAAATCATGATGTAGTCTGCACACTTTACACATAAAACCAATAGTATTTCATTTTATGCATTGAATTATTACTTTTACAAGTCATCTACCAGCTCATCAGTGTTGAAAAGGGTCACACTTGTGCTTGAATGTGAACAGAAATTATTCTTCTTCACTCCTGTGACTGAAAAGAAGCCAGTTTGTGTCATGAACCCTCTGAAACCTTTTATTCCTCACACAAATCTGACACGTCCACAGTCACAGCATTGGATTACATCTCTCAATTCAAGATAGAAACAGAGATGGTTACAAGGTCGTGTCTAAAAGTGTGCTGCGTTCGCTGGCCTCAGTCGTACAAAGCCTTGGTTTTTCTTCCTCCGTCACCCTGAATGACCTCTTCACATCGTGTCCACTCACTGTATCATATAAATGATCACATAGCTATGATGCTCAGCGGCTGAAGTCATCCAGAGGACGCTCCATTCAAGAAGAAGCCTGTGTGGTTTTACCTCTGATTAAAGAAGATATTCAGATAACAAACCCTCCTGTTTAGAGCGGTGTGTTCTAATGAAATAAACAGCTTTAGTTTTTCTACAAACTACGACAACATTTTTCTAATCACTGCAAAAGCAATATTGTCATTTTTGCAGAAAATCACTAGACTACAAGTTAAAGTTTGAGTCACTGATGAGGAAATATTCAGTCAAAATGCTGCTTGGTTGTAGTTTTGAACATACAGTCTTGGGACGAAATGTGAAATTGTGAGAATTAATGACAATGATTTTTACTCATAAGCAGGGCTGTCAAATTTATTTTAGTTTAGGGACACATTCAGCCTAAAATTCTATAAAGTGGAATAGTAAAAGTAAAATAATAGGATAAGAACTTATAATGTTTTGTCTTGTCTTATGTGATGTCATGTCTTCCACGTGTTTTGTTCTGATTTCAACAATAAAACACTCAGCTGGTTTGTCCCACTGTCTTGAAGCGTCCTTGTGCACTTTAGGCTCCTTCTGTTCATACTATATATATATATATATATATATATATATATAAACAAGTTGGAAATTATTACTTAAACACAAGTTATAAATACTATAAAGAAGTTGTCCCCCAAAGAGGAGGGGTGGTGGGCAAAAAAGAAGGAAAAATAAATAAACAAAAAAACAAATAAATAAATAAATTAAGTAAACTCCATCCTTTTCTATGTGTTTGAGAGAAAAACAACTACTTAAACATGACAATATGAACAACCTGAACATTAAAAAAATAAAAAATAAGTGTAATGTTACCAATATTCTGCCTTAGTTTATCATTTATTCATGTGCATCACGACTTATAGATCACAGTGGATCTAGAAATATATATTTGGTAATAGGCAAAATATTGGTCAATGCTGAACACAGCCACGCCCTCCAAATTAATTGATTAGAAAGTAATTATTTTTAATAATTCAATCTCTTCCAATACAACATTTACCATTTTACCAGACTAGATTTTTTACTATTTAAAAAAAATTTCTAAATAACAAAAGTACATTTTAAATAGTTTTACTTTTACTGAATATATTCTAAACTAAGGCACTTCCAAAAAATATGCAGCATTCTGTCCTAACAAAAAAAAAACTTCCCCCAATCTTCACACTTTGCAAAACAGTATGTCCTGATATTTAATATTAGAATATACTTTGTTATTGTAACAAGTACAATGGAATTAAAATGCAAACCCATCAGTAAATGGAGTAAGAACAAGCTTAAAATTAAAAATAAATAAATTACTAATATAAAAACAACCATAAAATATAAGAAACATATAAATTACCAATTTAAAACAATCTCATAGTTTTAATCCTAAAGTTCTACTGGAGTTCAGAGAGGTGATTAAACTCACAAAATTAAACTTAAAATTAATAATTGTTTCTAAACCAGTTTGTCCATGTTTTCATTACTCTAAACTCTGTTCCATAAAAGCTGGAACAGAGTCTTTCAGGATGTTTTTGTTCTTACCAGTTGTTCATCTGCAGTTTTAAACATCTTGTTCAGGTTCTTTCCTCAGCTCTGATATAAATGCTGTGAATACTCTTCTGACTGCGTTGGGTTGGTTGTCATCAGGTGATGTGTCTCACCTGTGTGCTCCACTTTTTCACCCTCATTAACAGAAGGAGGCCCACCATCAGTTTGACACAACAATTATGGTGGATTAAATCCTGATTAAATTTCACTCATTTTTAATCTTTTTACCTGTGTTTCATTTTACACAAGAAAAAAAAGCCTCACTGGTCACTACCGGATTAACAAACTTTTTGTCAGATTAATTATGATGAATTAATCTGCATTAACACATTCATTTTTGACAGACCCAATTTTATATTAAAACATAGAAAACTTAAACTAATGTGACTTTTTCAACATTTCTCATCATTTCGCTTATTGGAAATCCCAGACTATGCAAAACATTAGATTTTGAGCAATGAAGGTCAAAGGTCAAGGTTATACTAAAGGTCACCAGCTAAAACCCATCAGTGGTAATATCTCAGGATTCAGACAAGATAGAAGCTGGTGTTTTTTTTTTTTCATTCACATGGTCTCACCCTCAGACATCAGGTGGGTCAACACCTATGGCTCCATCATGTCACGTTATGATGTTATATCAAGCCTTGGTGGAGGTCTGCTGTCTCTGACTGCCTTGTTTATTTATTTATTTATTTGTTATTTTATTTTCCTGTCACTGCCCCAAACTTCTGGAATTCACCCCCCATAATCCATCATTGTTTTGACCTCAACACTTTTAAATCCTATTTAAAAATTAATTAATTAATTGCTTTTAATGTTTAAATACTTTTACTCTTATTGTTTGTTTTTATTTTAATAGTATTTTTTTATTGTACTGTTTGTAAAATGTCTTTGAGTGCCATGAAGAGTGCTGACATTTATTATTATTATTATTATTATTATTATTATTATTATTATTATTATTATTATTATTATTATTATTATTATTATTATTATTATTATTATTATTATTATCATCATCATCATCATCATCATCATCATCATCATCATCATATACCTTTAAATAAACTTCAGTGTAAATAAACAGGATCATTTTGTTAGATAGGATGTCAATATGTTACATCCTGAAAGCTTCATCTTGAGCTAGGTCCATGTAACCATGGCAACCATTCCACCTCTCTTCCACCTTCATGTATTTAATACTAAAGCCACTAACCTTGAACCTCTAGAATTTTGAAGTGCTATGAAATGTATCCACATCTGTGTACTGACTACCTACTACTGGGTTCTTTGAACCATCTGTCATTGTCTGTCATTTCAGCTGCAGTGCATTATGGGATATTTCTGCATGTAATGTGTCCATCCAGAGTCTGCATACTGTAACATCTGCCCAGTATATGTATCCTACTGGTTTAATTCTATAGTTTCAGATGCACTAAAACATCTCATATACTGCTTTAGTCCATTAGTTTAGGGTTTAGCCCTATTTATTTATTTTCTTTGGGTTGAAAGACACCATGTTGTTAGAATTATTTTTCAGAAATACATGTTTTTCTTTTCCTATAAAAGTAGGTCATGCCAGTAATGATGGTGATAATGCTGAATATTAAAAAGGAAAATAACAGCCTGTCATTTGCAGAGAAAACAAGTTCATAATCATTTCAAGCAGCATAATTGTACTGTTTGACCTTATTTAGTTATGAAATTAATATTTAGTGGAGCAAAACACTTATTTAAGCTGCCCTATTTATTACCTTTGACCATCCATCCTCCTGTTTTCTTCATTTTGAAGGTTTTTTAACCCTTTTGTGCATGAATGATGACAAACTAAGTGTTTTTATTCGCCTTTAGGTATAAAAAGCAATGCAACATCCCAGACACCACACATTTAATTTTTAAAGCAAAGAAACATGTGTTTAAAATTCAATACAAAGTAAAATCACCAGTGTTAATATAATGTTAAGAGTAATTTCTAACACTACCTCAGTGAATATGGTTTCTGTCTACAATGTAAAATTTACATTGAACCTAGAGTTAAATTTCCAAAGACAATTTTACATTAATAAGAGTTAATATTTTACACTACTCTAATTAATGTCAATCACGTTTTACACTGTGTGACAAGTAACACCCATAATGTTACAGACATTAAAACTGAGGAGTTAAGTAACTGCAGTTTTTCAATGCCAGGATGATGGTGATACTTGTCAGTTTGAGCACAGCTTTATTATCACAGAGTTATTATCATTTAACACTGACAGATATCTTCCTCTTATTGGTGTTGAATTAACTCTGAGAGAATCAGTTTACCTTAACATTCAATATATGACACAAACAGTGTAAAACCTCTGTTAATTATTTTCACCAACACTGGAAGTTATCTTGTTAAATGTTACTCTGTCTCTGAAAGAATTTGACACTGCATTTTTTACACTGGTATATTTACTGTGTATCAGAATGTGGAAAACTGTAATAAGAACATTTTAACCCTTTGACACATCCTGGTTACTACAGTGGACACTTCTTCTACAGCTGTTCTCTTGTATATTCATAGGTTTAGTTGTTTTAGTTCCATATCAGTCAGTTTATACCATTACTGTAACTTGGATGTTATTAAAGGGATAGTTCACTGTTTTTCACATGAATTTGTATAGAATCAAAGAAGACATTAAAGTTGAGTCCAAAGGGAGGTCACACTAAATACGACCTCTTTGGTTTATAGAAGCCGTTGTTTTTCCCCAGAAACTTTGTTTTTAATGCTGTATATACATCACATATATCTAGATTGGATCTTCAAAGGATAGTTCACTCTTTTTCACATGAATTTGTATTGAATCACCATTACTCTGGTGCACCCACAGTGACTTACCCCTGACAGTGTCCTGTGAGTCCAGTTTTGGTCCAGTTTTGGTCAAAGCAAAAGTAGTCCCGGCAGGTTTCGTGGGATCATGAGAATGATGTTTGAATGACAACAAAACTGTCACAGAACAAAAACTCACACCTTATAATTGCTTGGAGCTACTTTTCTCAATAGTGATCAATGTGTGTTGTCACTGCTAACAGCTGTGCGCCTTAGCAAACTACTTGCATCAGTTGTTTGGCAGTGT